>CM058046.1:53209115-53253879 GCA_030169165.1 Centaurea solstitialis | reverse complement strand
AACCTAAAACCCCTAAAACCCCCCTTTGGTTACCGGAAAAAAATTTTTTTTTTAAATTTTTTTCGAAAAAATTTGTTTATTTAAAATTTTAAAAAATTTTCCCCCGGGTGGTTTTAAAGTTGACGGAAAAAAAAAAATAAAATTTTTCTTTCTTTTTGTTTTTAATTTTAAACCAAAAAAAAAAAACCCGGGGGCCCGGGTTTTGGGCTTTAAAAAAAGGGTAGTGTTTCCCAAAAAATTTTACCCCTTTTGAGAAAGGTAAAAACCCCTTTAAATTTTGCCTTTCACCCCTTCCTTCTATTACCCCTTTATGCCAGTTAAAACCTTGACCAAAAAAATTTTAGATCCTATGTTTAAAAAAACGATATCGGGTTTGGGGACAACCACTTAATTTTTTCCCCCCCAAAAAAATTCCCCCATACCCGAAAATTTTTATAAAATTTTTCCAATTTTTGTCCAACTTGATTTAAAAGAATGTTTTTAACCCCTAAAATTTAAAATATTTTCCTTTTATGCCCCAAAGATAATTTTTCCCTTTTAAAATAAAAGAAAAACATTTTTCCCTGGTAAAAAACAGAAAATTAAAATAAAAGAAACTTTTTTGAAGCCAAACATTTTTAAATAAAAAAATTAAACTTTTTTAATAACTTTTTTTAAACTTTTAAATATTCAAAATAAGATCCCTTTTCTTTAAAAAAACCCTTTTTTAAAGTTTTTTTTTTTAAAAATTGGGAAAAACCAAAAAACAATTGTTTAAAAATTTTGTTTTTTTGCCAAATTTAAAACAATTTTAATTTATCCCCCAATGGGGATTGGACAACGTTCCGGTTTAAATTTTAAAAAATTAATTTTTAATTTTTTTAAAAAGTTTTTTAAAAAAATTTTCCTTAATTAAATTTTTTAAAAAAATTTTTAACCCAACCCTTTTAATTATTTTTTTTTGGGCCCCCCCTTTTTCAGGGGCAAAAATTTTATTTTTTAAAAATAAAAAATTTTTTAAAAAAAAATTTTTCGGATTTTTTTGGTTAAAATAATTAAATTTTAAACTTTTTTTAAAAAATTTGAAAAAAAAATTAAAAACCCCTTTGTTAAAACAAAATTTTTTAAAAAAATTTTTACGGTTTTGAAAACCTTTTAAGAACTTTTTTTTTCTTTTTTTACTAAAAGCTTTTTTTTTAAAATTTTTAAATTTAAAACAAAATTTTTTTTAAAACCCCCCTTTTAAAAATTTTTTCCCCAAATTTTTAATTAAATTAAAAAAAAAAAAAACAACAAAAAAAAAAAAAACAAAAAAAAAATTTTTAACCCCAAGGGAAAAAAATTTTTAAAAAAAAAATTAAATTAAAAAACATAAAACAAAACAAAAAAAATTTTTAAAAAAAAATAAAATTTATTTTTTTTAAAGATAAAACTTTATTTAAACCTAAAAAATTTTCCCCCCCCCCGGGGGAAAATTAAAAGAAAAGGAACAAAATGAAAAAAAATAAAAAATTAAAATTTTTCTTTTAAACCCCCTTTTAGTTTGGGGCAGTTTTCTCCTAATCCAAAGGGGGGGGTTTTTCCCCTTTTTTGGAACCCTCCCTTTTTCCCCCTTTTCCCGGGGTTTTTAGGGGGAAAGGGTTTTTTGGGGGCGTTCCCCCTTTTTTTTATTGGCCTTTCCAAAAAGCCCTTTTGGGCCCCCGGCCCCCTTTTTAAAACATTTTAACAGGAGTGCAATTTTTTTTTTTTTCCCCAAATTTTTTTTTAAAGGACTAAAAAAGGGGCCCCTTTTTTCCCCCGGGGGGAAAATTTTGGGAGTTGCCCCGGCCCGTTAAAAATTTTCCCAAACCCAAATTTCCCACAGAACTTGGAATCTTTTCTAGTTTTACAAATATGTTATTAACGCTATTTGAGTTTAATATTCTAAATTTCTCCCTTTTGATCACTAAAACTATTATTCATAACTGTTTTTACTCTCAAAACACATTCCTATGGAAATCTCGTGTTGTTTTTGACTTGTTTTCATACCCAAATTACTCAATCTTAATAGATTTATTGAGAGTAACTATAACAGGCAAACATCTAGGATAATACATAATTCAAGAACACTAAGCACAATCAGTTTTCAATGTCAAGATAAATAATTTTGAAATAAACCATAGAATTATAATTCAAAAATTACAATCATCCAAAACTGTTAAAACTGAAAACTAGCAATAACTGTTTTAAACTTTAAATCATAAATATCTTGAACTTAAAATTGAAATAAAACTTGTGATTTAGATCCTCAGCAACCTCTGGGCATTTCACTTCTGACCTCTGCAAATAATTGCTCTAGGTATCTGTATACTGTATACTAACAAGTAAGAAGTGAAAAAAATAAAGCAATCATAAATTTCTGAGGTTTATATACCTGCTTCATGACGCTTAGGGCAGTTTTGCTCCAGTGATCGATCTCATTGCTTATGAGAGCAGCGGTTCTCGGTCTAGCTTTTTTGGCTTAACTTTCTTGCCTTGCCCTTGCTTTTGCCTTCTGGGGTGCATCTGGATGGCCTGGACTGGTCCTTTTCCTGTACTGGTGCTAGTTGCCCATCTTCTTTTTCACCCTTCGCCTTTCACATCAAGAGTCCCTTGGTCTTGGTTCTTGTTCCCCATATTAGTTCAGCTGTTTAAGTCATGGAGTGCAATTCTGCTATTGTTTTCTCCATGTTTTCATATTGTAGTTGACTCAAAGGGCCTGTAGGTCTTTCTGACAGTGAGTTGAGTATGGTGTCTGTTGCTAGCTGCAAACGGAACAGGATGATCAAGCTCTCCAGATGATCTAAGTGCCGTTTCATTTCATGACATGGTCACTTATGATGTCCATTTTTACCATCTTGCACTATTAAATGCCTTTGGTGCATCGTAGCGTTCTGTACGAGCCTGGGTCCGGAACATGTCCCTCAGCTGGCGGGATCTTGTCATAAGCATTTGTATTTATGAGGCCCTGCTTGCAGATCTGGGCTCATAGTTGCTAGCATCAGACAGGCGAACATAAGGAGATAGCCGAGTGCTTCTGTGGGCATTTCTGGCAGCAGCCGGAGCGTTTGCCGGAGGTGCCTTCCCCAGTGGCTCTTCAAAGCACATACCATTTTCTCTCATGTCTTTTTATGTGCACAATCATTAAATTGCGCTCTCCAGTCGAGAAAAAATTGAGCCGGTAGTTTATCCTTTTCTAGGATAGATCGGAGGGAAAGATTATTAGTGCTGTATGGTGCCTTGCCATCTACACAAAATAAAACTTTTGGTTCTTAGCACTGTAAATAGATTATTCAATAAATTCAATAAACCTTAAATGATCATTTATTGGACTAGGATCCTTATTTCATCGTCCTGATGTGCGTAATGTTCTTGCTCCACCAGAACCGTATTTATTTCGGTAGGTAAGGACTTTTACCAATCATGTCTAACTGACATGACTCCTAGTCTTTTCGGGACTATGGCAACTGACTGTGCATGTTTTAGTCCCTCTTAGTGCTTTTTGGCCGGTACCACCCGGTGAACATTATAGTAACCAAAACAGATATCACCATTTTGGGGACCTGATCACTATACTCTGGCCGGTACCACCCGGAGATAATTCGCAGAGTTATGTAACCCCTCAGCTTCAGTTTGAACACAGACGTTGAATGTGTGATCACTTTACAACGCCTATGTACTTTACGCCGAAGGTGCCCCTAGATGGGTTGCACTACTGATCTATGATTTTCAGGGTTTTGAAAAACTTTATTCCAGGATTTTAAAAAAAACTGATTGTTTATAAAGGCTACTTATGTTTTAAACTAACTGTTTGAAACATACATGTAATTTTAAAACTAACTGTTCTAAAATCACTTGCTAATTAAAACTAGCTGTTTTAATAGCACCTGTTGATTAAAAAAAAACTGTTTTTTCAACTTTCCTTTTTTTTAAAAAAATTCTTACGTTGTTTTAAAAAGAATTAATATTTAAATAACTGTTTTAAATATTCATGTTTTTTTAAACAATGTTTTTAAAAATTTTGGTTAAATTTAAAACAATGATTTAAAGGTTTTTGGTTTTTGAAACTACTGTTTCAATAACTCTTGTTGACAAAACTAACTGTTTGTCAACTTTGCTTTTTATAAACAATACACTAGGTTTTATAAACAAAAACTGTTATTTAAAGGTTTCGATTGAAATGTAATAATAAAACCTATATTCTTTTGTTTAAAAATCTTTTAAACTATCTAATAACTAAGTTATTAGTATCAACTACGCAAGTTATCATGCACAAGATAATTAATAACATCATACGCAATTTAAAACAATACTATTATGGTTTGCCAATTTGTTTCCTAGGGACCAATAATGACCTAGTTTTTCTAAACTTCAAAACTCGCGTAGCTCCCACTGGCTTCGCCATGCTTTGTTAGTATTCCGGTAGATGAAGAATAGCTCCCATGGCCTCGTCATCCCAAAAGAAAGAAAAAATCTATCTAGGGTCATTATTACATAAGGGGTTGTAAACGGCACGCAGGCCTCCCCATGAATATGTCAAAGGGTCTAGTTGGCAAATACTATATATTATAGTACAAACTCAAACTGAGATGTCATATATAGACTCAAGCAATCACGCAATTTATTTGTATATATGCAACAAAAGCAATATTATAATACGAGAAAAATAAACCTGGATCCGTTAAAATTATCTTGTCTCAATTATCAAAACTTGGTTTTTAACTGATTCGAAAAACAAACTGTTTTATGAATCAAAAAAGCTTTTGAATGACAAAATGGTTTTTACGTAAAAACTAGTTTTATAAACAATAAATTTATTCTATTTTTTAGTGCAGGTTACGACGTCGGGTAGCAAGGGCAGGCTCCCGCTTGATGGATCGAGGGTAGCAGCTCAGTCGTTAGTGGATTGTGCGTGTGAGAGTCTGAAAAGATTTTGTTTTTTAAAACATGAGGGGATGATTTAGAATTGGTTTGAAAGTATGAGGTTATACTTCTCCAAACCAAGTTCTAAATCATCCCTCATGTTTTAAAGGAAACAAAATCTTTTCCAGACTTCATCAATCGCACCAATCCACTAAACTGACTGAGCTGTTACTCGGTTCCATCAAGCGGGGCTTGCCCTTGTTACCGACGTCCGTACCCTGGCACTCAAAATGAAGACATAACAACGGGGTAGCTTTCGCTTAGCGAGCATCACAACTATGCCAACATAATCATACAAATATACTTGAGTTGCATTTGCAATAACATATCACATAACTCGATCCCTTGACACCGGTACAGGCCACTTTCCATAACATGATCCCTTGTTTCCGAAGGAACTAATTCCCTGTGGTAACTAGCCATCTAGGGTACTAAAATAATCCAAGCACATATCTTTAACACATGCATGTCTGTCACATAAGGTATCCACCACCATGTGCATAGGTTAGTGTACTCACCTGGAAAGTAGCTCGAATTAATCACACACAAGCTAGCTCAATGTTTCAAGGCAAGTTACCTAAACTTATGATGAAAACATATCATTACATAGCCCAAAAAGATCCCTTAACATCCCATACCGAAACACTGTCTATACCATAGCTAGACTAGCCAAATGCCCTCAAATTTCACCCTCATTATCTTATAACATCCCCTAAGGAGGAGCCCGAGGTCAAAATCGAAAATGGTCGCAACGCAAAAAAGTGAGATGTCGAAAGAGAGTTAGCGACCTCAAGTCGCGTCGGGGGCAAGTCACTGGGACTTCCAGTTTGCCAAACTTCGCTCGACCTGCTCGGAAATTGTGCTAGGAACTCAATTTTTTTACCAACATCAACATCATAACTTGCTTACTTACATCTAGAGTCGATATGTTGGAAATTAAAGCCAAAAAGTACGGAACCGACACACCACTAAAGTCAACCTAGGTCCATGCCGCTTTTCTACACCTGATCTGGAACTTGAAAAGGGGAGGAAAACACCAACAAGGCGTAAGCTATAAGCTTAGTGAGCAAGCACTATACGTACCTTACGTTACCATAAACATACATACCACAATCGATGCCATCACATACACATTAACAATTAACTACCGCATCAAATAATACAACTCAAATAAATACAAAAACATTCTCATGAGAAAATAGCAATTTCCGCCAGCTTTGGACACGGATCTGCCCCCACAACTCATCAAGGGCATGCGGTTCCCTTTTTACACACAATCATGCATATATACATCCATGATAAAATAAAGCACGTATAATGAAACTCACCTGATTCTTCAGAAGTTAACCGTTCAACTAGTGCAACTCCCTGACCGTCTATATGTATTCCGATAAATTTATATCATAGTAAGTTTCCTAGAACGAGACCAACAATTCTCGAGGCTTCCCAACCATCTCTACTTAACCCTCGTGTCACACAGAAAAATTACCGAAACGCACTATGGCCTACCGGGTCTAAACGGCACAACTGCGACCCGGCTCGTGCTACTCAAACACCAAACAACAGCTAACCGCCACCGAACAACTCACCGGACAGCCGTCAACCACCGCCGTGACGAGCTACCGACAGCGGCTAGCCACAGTTGTAGCAACACCACCGGCAGTAGCCGACCACCGTCGCACAAGGCGGTCTTGGCAGCCGACCACCGTCGCACAAGGCAGTCTTGGCAGCCGACCACCACCGCGAACCACCACGTTAAAGAGCCACCCGGACAACAACCGGGATCTGACCGGCCTACCGGCAGCGGGTCGCCACCGCCGCGTAAAACGTCCCGGCGGACGACCGCCGCACTCACAGCAGCCACGACGGCATCCAGCCGCCGCGTCGCCGGACCCACGAAACAACAATAACAGCCGCAACGCCACGCATCGCCGACCTGCTAGAGCGACGCCACCGCTCCCCGGCCTTTGCTGTCGCGAGACGCCGCCGCAACAACCAGCGCCGCCGGCCACCCTCTACAAACGCGTCCCAAGGTGGAACTGGCAGCCGCCGCCGCACCAAACGGCATAGCAGTCGACCGCCGTCGGCTTCTACCGCAAACGACACCACCACGTTACCGGCCACAGCCGGCGTACGCCACCACCACCAGCAAATCGCCGGAAAATGCTAACCCTAACCTTAGGTTACGATAGCTACGAGAAAGAGGGGTTCGGAACTCTTACCTTACGCGAACAAGACCTAGAACACCTCTTCCTGACGACCTCTCTTCCTTTGTCCGGCAATCTCTCTCTTTCTCACTCTCTTTCTTTTTCTTCTCTTTCAAGTAAACTAATCAATAATGTGGCTGATAAGGTATATTAGGGTTTTAGGCAAGAGTTGGGCTCTAATCCTTCTTGGGCCCACACAACTAGGTCCAACATAACTTCCTAGTTACAAATAAACCCACATCAAACAAAATAAATAACAAGTAAAAATTAGGTTACGGTTTTTGGGATGTTACAACTCTCCCCCACTTACCAGGATTTCTTCCCCGAAATCAGCCTGAGAAGAGCTCCGGGCACCTCTCGCGCATCTTTGCCTCCGGCTCCCAAGTCCACTCGGAACCCCTTCGATGCTGCCACTGCACTTTCACGATCCCTATCTCCTTGTTATGTAGTTTCTTCACCTTCCGCTCCAATATTGCGATTGGCCTTTCGACGTAATTCAGGCTCTCATCCACCTGAATGTCGTCCAAAGGTATGTGCGCTGTCTCGTCAGCGAGACACTTATGCAACTGAGATATGTGGAATGTGCTGTGGATATGGCCAAGTACATCCGGCAACTCTAACCAGTAGGCCACTTTCCCAACACGGGCAAGGACCGTGAACGGTCCAATATAACGAGGCCCAAGCTTGCCCCTCTTGCGAAACCGAATCACCCTCTTCCAGAGTGAAACCTTCAGCAAGACGCGATCACCTACCTGAAACTCCAAGTCTGACCTCCTCTTATCAGTGTAGCTCTTCTGCCTACTCTGGGCGGTCCGCAACCGCTCTCTGATCCTCTGAATATGCTCGGTAGTCTGCTGAACCACCCATGTGCTCCTGAGAACACGCTGACCGACCTCACCCCAATAGATTGGGGTTCGATATCTCCTCCCATACAGCATCTCATACGGAGGCATCCCGATACTCGAGTGATAACTATTGTTATACGAAAACTCCGCCAAAGGCAGATACGTATCCCAACTACCTCTGAAATCCAGAAGACAAGCTTGGAGCATATCCTCCAAGGTCTGGATTGTACGCTCACTCTGTCCGTCCGTCGGCGGATGGTAAGTTGTACTAAAATGCAACCTAGTACCCATGTCTGCGTGGAACCGCTCCCAAAACCTCGAAGTAAAACGGGTGTCCCGGTCTGAGATGATCGATACCGGTACCCCGTGCCTCCTCACCACCTCCTCCCGTACAAATCTGCCAGCTGCTCAGACGTGAAGCTCTCCCGAATGGCTAAGAAATGAGCACTCTTAGTCAAACGGTCTACTATCACCCAAATTGCATCAAACTTCCGCGGTGTCTTCGGTTTGGTGATCAGGTCCATAGTAAGGTTCTCCCACTTCCACTCTGTGATCTCTAGCGGCTGCATCTTCCCATGGGGTCTCTGGTGCTCAGCCTTGACCTTCAGACAAGTCAAACAAGACTCTACATAACGGACCACCTCCCGTTTCATCCTCGACCACCAGTAATTAGTCCTCAAATCTCGATACATCTTTGTAGATCCAGGATGTATAGAGAATCTGGACTTATGTGCTTCCTCTAGCAGTGTCTGACGCGCACCACCCGCATCAGGAACCCACACCTGCTCATGCCTAGTCAGCAGTACTCTACTGTCTCGATCCATCAATGGTAGCTGACCCCTCACCCGCTCCCTGTTCTGGTTCTCGTTCCGACCGGCCTCCTCCTGAGCTCGCCGAACCAGATCTAGGAATGAAGTGGTCACAACCATCTTCAGATGTGATATCCGAAGAGAGGTATGAGTCATCTTCCTGCTCAGCGCGTCCGCCACCACATTCGCCTTACCCGGGCGGTAAAGTATATCGCAGTCGTAGTCCTTGACTACGTCAAGCCTGTTAGGATTATGTGCAGAGTTGACAAACCAAGTGATTACACATCCAATGTTACAAGACACTTGAGGGTCACACCTGTGAGGACCTATAAGTCGAACAAGTTAGATGAAACCCAGAAATGGAGAGTTAGGATTTATAATAGTGTATTATAAATCAATTAGGTAATTACAGTCAGAATTACCAAAGTTGGAGGGTTATTAATTAATTAGGATATTATATATTTATTAGATAAATAAATATATAATAGTTAATTAATAAGTTTTTATATATATATTAGATAAATATATATAATTATAATTATCGTATGCAAATTCTTTTCCAGTTTTTTAAAAAAGGAAAAAGGATTAGAGATAATTATAAAAGGAAACTGAATCTCTTACAAACTGTATTTTTCCTCCATATAAATAAGGCTTATGGGTTAAGGAAAAAGCTAAGCTTTTCAGCTAAGAAAATCAGTTTCGGTTTTCCTCCTCCTCCTCTCTCTCAAAACCGGCGCCGACCACCCCCCCAGTCGGATTCCAGTTTTGTTGTTCAGGTTTCATATAGTTCAACTAGAAGAACGTTCGTTGGTCGATCACCGGTGGACTATTCTCGAGCAATCCAGGTAAATTGATCTAATCTAAACTATTAGGATTAAAACTAGAAACGATTGAAGATCATTAGGCTAATAAAAGGGTTTTTAGCTTTTATCACTTCCACATGATTAGATCGGAAACAGCGTGTTTCTGATCGCGTAGGTTTTATCAGTTTGATTAACCTATGAGAATTATCAAACCAGCGAGGTTCGTTAAATCTGAGTTAATCCTCGAGTCAGTTTGATCCGAGGATACCCACAAAAACCCCAACAGTGGTATCAGAGCCATTGTTAAAATCGTTTTTTAGTCTTATCAGTTTATCTGTTTATGCGTGATCCGTTAAAAATTAAATTGTTTCTTGCAAAAAATCTGATTTTTATTATGATTTACATATAAATTTTTGATTTTAATTAACATTCGAAAACCCGAGACTCGAAACCAACCGCCACCGACACGAACCACCACCAGATCGGTGGTGGCCGGAGACTGGAACAGATCACGGCTGCACCACCGATCGTGGTTGTGGCTGTGATTGGTCAAGGCGGCGGTATTGGTAGCGATGGTGGTGTCGTTCATCATCATCGCCGGTAGCAACGACCGCAACCACCAGTTGGTGGATGGCGGTGCAAACGCCGGCCGCACCGTGCATAACGGTGGCGGCGGCTAGTATTGTTGTTCGAGACCACTCGCCGCATCGGACCACCATCCGCACCACCGTGAGTGGTGGCGGCGTCGGCGTTAAACAGAAACCACCACCGCTCCACCGATTATGGTGGCGGTGGTGTCGATTAAGAACCACGGCCGCCAAACGGCGGCGCCGGCTCGATTGAATGACAGCCACCACACCACCGTATGTGGTGGTGGTGGCAACGGTGGTTTTGTTGATCGCATTCACGGCGGCGGTGGCAGCCCGGAGCTGCTGCAGTCGCCAGTTGATTGAGGCGGTAGCGACAATGGAGCGGCGATGGTGGTGGCTGTGGCTGCTGCTGCCGTCGCATCCACGGTGGCCAAGACAAGGCCACACCGCAACCACCAGGTACCGCGACAGCGGTAGTGGATGGCGGTGTCCTTAACCGTCGACGCCGGTTCTCACAATCACCGGCCAAGTCGCGCAAAACGGTGGCAGCGGCTACCGATTAAACCATGGCTGACCAAAAACCACCGTGTTCGTGGCGGCAGCAGCTGATGGTGGTTGTAATCACCAAACAGCAACCACCAGAAACCACCTTGGTAGTGGTAGTGTGCGAACCGGCCACCGCTGGCTGCCTCATGGCCGCGCGAAGCGGTGGCGGTAGTCGATCAACCGGCAGATACGACCGCCAGAAGCCACCATGGTGGTAGTAGTGTGCGGTGTTGCACTCGAGGAAATCACGGCGTAAGCCGCGACACGAACCTGACTTCTGATCGACCTAGGGTTTTTCGCATTGTTGGGCCTAAATTGATACCAGGCCCAAAAGCCAAGTTCTTTGACCAAGTTATGGCCCAAAAGAGATCTTTTGGTTTTAGGCTTTCTTATCCAAAATTATTTTTCTGTTTAAGTTTATCCAATTAAATTTATTCAAACCAGTTGAGTTTCGGAATTAAATTTTTTTTTTCACCGATTTTTCAAATAGGCCTAATTTTGTGTTTTTACTATTTAATTGAAACACTAAGGGCCAGTATTATTAAATTGGATTAGTAAAACCTGTTTGATATAATTTTTGGGTAAATGGATTGTTTTTTAGATAAAATGGTTTTAGTTTTGTAGAATAGAATTTATTGTTTATAAACTTCAGTTTTACGTAAAAACCATTTTTCAGTCTAAAAGTTTTTTTTGATTCGTAAGACAGTTTGTTTTTCGAATCGGTTATAAAACCAAGTTTTGCGATAATTGAGACAAGATAATTTTAACGGATCCAGATTTATTTTTCGTAATTATAATATTGCTTTTGTTATATTGCACATGTATATAATTGCGTGATTGCTTGAGTTCCTTATATACATCTCAGTTTGAGTTTGTATCTATTATAGTATTTGCCAACCTAGACCCTTGACATATTCACGGGGAGGCCTGCGTGCCATTTACAACCCCTTATGTAATAATGACCTTAGGATAGATATTTGGTTTTATTCGTTCGGGATGACGAGGCCAGTGGGAGCTACTAAAATTCTTCATCTTACCGGAGTACTAACAAAACATGGCGAGGCCAGTGGGAGCTACGCGAGTTTTGAAGCGTTTAGTGAGATAGGTCATTATTGGTCCCTAAGAAACGTTGGCAAAAACTGTAATTAGCTATTATGTGATTAATTATTGTTTAATTGCATGGTTGATTGATTATTTGTGATATCTTGCATATTAGTAGTTTTAAATAAAGTTGTTATTTTAAAACTAGGATGTATCACAAAAGGTATATAGGTTTTATTATTATCAGTTTCTTCAAAACAATAGTTTTTGTTTTAAAACCTATAGATGATTGTTTTATATAAAAGGCAAAGTTGACAAAAACAGTTAGTTTTAATCAACTAGATGTGCTATTAAAACAGTTAGTTTTAATTAGCAAGTGATTTTAGAACAGTTGGTTTTAAAATTACATGTATGTTTGAAACAGTTAGTTTAAAACGTAAGTAGCCTGTATAACAATCAGTTTTTCAAAAGCCTGGAAGTAAAGTTTTTCAAAACCCCGAAAATCATAGATCAGTAGTGCAACCCATCTAGGGGCACCTTCGGCGTAAAGTACATAGGCGTTGTAAGTGATCACACATTCAACGTCTGTGTTCAAACTGAAGCTGGAGGGGTTACATAACTCTGCGAATTATCTCCGGGTGGTACCGGCCAGAGTATAGTGATCAGGTCCCCAAAATGGTGAGATCTGTTTTGGTACTATAATGTTCACCGGGTGGTACCGGGCCAAAAAGCACTTAGAGGGACTAAAACATGCACATGTAGTTGCCATAGTCCCGAAAAGATCTAGGAGTCATGTCAGCTAGACATGATTGGTAAAAGTCCTTACCTACCGAAATAAATACGGGTCTGGTGGAGCAAGAACATTACGCACATCAGGACGTATGAAATAAGGATCCTAGTCCAATAAATTGATCATTTAAGGGTTTATTGATATTTTATTGGAAATTAATCTATTTACAGTTGCTAAGACCAAAAGTTTTATTTTGTGTAGATGGCAAGCACCATTACCAGCACTAATAATCTTTCCCTCCGATCTATCCTAGAAAAGGATAAACTGACCGGCTCTAATTTTCTCGACTGGGAGCGCAATTTAATGATTGTGCTCAGACATGAGAGAAAATGGTATGTGCTTGAAGAGCCACTTGGGGAGGCACCTCCGGCAAACGCTCCGGCTGCTGCCAGAAATGCCCACAAGAAGCACTCGGATGATCTCCTTGATGTCGCCTGTCTGATGCTAGCAACTATGAGCCCAGATCTGCAAGCAGGGCTCATAAATACAAATGCTTATGACATGATCCGCCAGCTGAGGGACATGTTCCGGACCCAGGCTCGTACAGAACGCTACGATGCCACCAAAGCATTTAATGAGTGCAAGATGGTAAAAGGGACATCAGTAAGTGACCATGTCATGAAAATGAAACGGCACTTAGATCATCTGGAGAGGCTTGGTCATCCTGTTCCGTTGCAGCTAGCAACAGACACCATACTCAACTCACTGTCAGAAGACTACAGGCCCTTTGTAGTCAACTACAATATGAATAACATGGAGAAAACAATAGCAGAATTGCACTCCATGCTTAAGACAGCTGAACTGAATATGGGGAACAAGAACAAGACCAAGGACGTCTTGATGGTGAAAGGCGGAAGGGTGAAAAAGAAGAATGGGCAAGCTAGCACCAGTAAAGGAAAAGGACCAGTCCAGGCCATCCAGAGTGCACCCAAGAAAGGCAAAAGCAAGGGCAAGGGCAAGAAAGTTAAGCCAAATAAAGCTAGGACCGAGAACCGCTGCTTCATATGCAATGAGATCGATCACTGGAGGCAAAACTGCCCTAAGCGTCATGAAGCAGGTATATAAACCTCAGAAATTTATGATTGCTTTATTTTTTTCACTTCTTACTTGTTAGTTTACAAGTATACTGATACCTAGAGCAATTATTGCAGGAGGTCAGAAGTGAAATGCCCAGAGGTTGCTGAGGATCTAAAGCACAAGTTTATTTCAATTTAAGTCAAGATATTTATGAATTTAAGTTTTAAAACAGTTATTTCTAGTTTTCATGTTTTAAACAGTTTTTGGATGATTGTAATTTTTGAATTTATAATTCTATGGTTTTATTTTCAAAAATTATTATCTTGACATTGAAATATCTGATTGTGCTTAGTGTTCTTGAATTTGTATTATCCTAGATGTTGCCTGTTATAGTTACTTCAATAAAATCTATTAAATTGAGGTAATTTGTATGAAAACTATCAAAAACACACGAGATTCCATAGGAATGTGTTTTGAGAGTAAAACATTTATGAATAATAGTTTAGTGATCAAAAGGGAGAATTTAGAATATTAACTCAAATAGCGTTAATAACAGTATTTGTAAAACTAGAAAGATTCCAAGTTCTGGAATCAGGATTTAATCAAATCCAGTTAAGTTTTATAAAAAGAAATTCTCAGGATTAACTAATCTAGTTTGATCAAGTTTTATTATTCAAATGTTTTAAAAAGAGAATTTAGAATATTAACTCAGATAGCGTTAATAACAGTGTTTATGAAACTAGAATAGATTCCAAGATCCGGAATTAGGATTTGACTAAATCCAGTAAAGTTTCATAAAAGGAAAATCTCAAAGTTCATTACTTAAAATTAGAATTGACTAATCAAAGTTTTGACTAAGTCAATAGTAGAATTTTGAGTAATAGTTAGTTTTTATATAAGCAAGTGGGAGCCCAATTTATTCTCTATCTATTCTGAGATAAAGAATAAAAGTTGCAATTATTGATGTATCTCGGAATTCATAATCCAGGAAGGATAAGAATTCATAAGATATAATTTACCCTTTTAGTCAAAAGGATAAAAGTTTCAAGACCCATGAAACAAAGGTCGTGACTGACTTTAGAATCAATAATTAGAGTGTTGGATTAGAATATAAGATTCCAGTAGACTTGCCAGCATTACAAATGGAATCTGATTTCAGGTAGAAATCATTCATCTACACAGCAACTAAGGAAAGTTGCAGTCTTACATATTCAGGAACTGGAAGTTAGTCCAGGTCTCCGAGTTCATGGAATATGATAAAAGTCTAGTTATTGTTTTTATAAGGTGTTTGCAGAACAATAATTAGCAAATACAAGTAGATTGTATAAACAGACTTGTATTATTTGGTTGTCACTTTGATTAAAATGGTAAACTTTAATCAAAGGGTTTAAACTGAAGATAGGTGATACTTTATTTTAGACCAATATTTAACAAACGTTAAATAGATATTATGAAAGTTATTAAAGAAAAGACATTCAATCTTGTTATTATTACAGCGTGTAATATGGACTATACAAGATTGATTTCTTTATCACTTTCACATTTTGCATGTTTTAATATATCCAGGAATGAAATCAGTCTCCGATTTTTCATTCAAAATATGTCCGTGACAACTTATCATTGTGGGAGCATGATAAGGTGTTAAAGTCATTGTGAACTTTTAGGTAGTTATGATCAGTTGCTGAATAACAGCTACAAGTGTTGTAGACTAAAAGTTGCACAGATATTTGATAGAGTACCAAATATCGGACGTGATCTGTTGTTGAGATTACTTCTTGGAGTAAAGTCATAAGTGAATCTCACAGTGGTTGTCCCTATCACCTGAGGTATCTGATTTGATATCATGAGGACTACTGAATTCTTAGTGCACTCAACCGCTACACCGTAACAGGGTGGCTATAAAGGGTGTAACTAGATTCAGCGGAAGCCGTGGTGTTAAAGGCAGATATGCAAGATGGGATTTGCACCTCTTCTCAGAAGAGAGATATTTCTGGGCCTATCTTGACTGACTGAGTATACTGATGAAGTGCATGGCCATGCCCAAACGAACTGATTAGTTCTTTGTCGTTTACCTATCAGTAAAAGTCAGATAATCAAGAAAACAGAATCTTGAGTATTTAGAGTTGACACTTTCCAAGCTCATACTCACAGATGAAATATCGCGATGCAAAGGGAAGAGCCAAGATATACCCAATCAATGAACAGTAGCTTCATAGATACTATTTCCTTACGGAACATTTATATCACCAGTCTGGGTATAAGAGTTCTTGTAACCTGGTCAGCCTAAGTGCCTGTCTAGGGGCCTCCTTAGATCCGTATAATCAAAGGTGGTATTGCCAACTTGCACAAGTGGGAGTATGTTAGGAATTATGTGCAGAGTTGACAAACCAAGTGATTACACATCCAATGTTACAAGACACTTGAGGGTCACACCTGTGAGGACCTATAAGTCGAACAAGTTAGATGAAACCCAGAAATGGAGAGTTAGGATTTATAATAGTGTATTATAAATCAATTGGGTAATTACAGTCAGAATTACCAAAGTTGGAGGGTTATTAATTAATTAGGATATTATATATTTATTAGATAAATAAATATATAATAGTTAATTAATAAGTTTTTATATATATTAGATAAATATATATAATTATAATTATCGTATGCAAATTCTTTTCCAGTTTTTTAAAAAAGGAAAAAGGATTAGAGATAATTATAAAAGGAAACTGAATCTCTTACAAACTGTATTTTTCCTCCATATAAATAAGGCTTATGGGTTAAGGAAAAAGCTAAGCTTTTCAGCTAAGAAAAATAAGTTTAAGTTTTCCTCCTCCTCTCTCTCTCAAAACCGGCGCCGACCACCCCCAGTCGGATTCCAGTTTTGTTGTTCGGGTTTCATATAGTTCAACTAGAAGAACGTTCGTTGGTCGATCACCGGTGGACTATTCTCGAGCAATCCAGGTAAATTGATCTAATCTAAACTATTAGGATTAAAACTAGAAACGATTAAAGATCATTAGGCTAATAAAAGGGTTTTTAGCTTTTATCGCTTCCGCATGATTAGATCGGAAACAGCGTGTTTCTGATCGCGTAGGTTTTATCAGTTTGATTAACCTATGAGATTTATCAAACCAGCGAGGTTCGTTAAATCTGAGTTAATCCTCGAGTCAGTTTGATCCGAGGATACCCACAAAAACCCCAACAAAGCCATCGCCGGTGCCGCATGATCAGGTTCGGCTGATCCAAGAAGTGCCTCAGGCTACGGTGATCAGTATAGATGGTGCACTTCCCCCCGTACAGGTACCGCCGCTAGCTCAAGGTCATGCGTGGGGTAGTTAGCCTCGTAAGGCTTCAACTGCCTCGACGCGTAAGCTATCACCCGTCCCCTCTGCATCAGAATACACCCCAAGCCAAGGTGTGATGCGTCAGAATACACCGTCATGTCCTCTACGCCCCCGGGAAGCGTCCGGACCGGTGCCTCACATAGTCTCTGTTTCAACGTCTCAAACGCTGTCTGCTGATCCGGACCCCAGACATACGGCTCACTCTTCTTCATCAGTCTCGTCAACGGAACTGCAATCCGGGAGAAATCCTGGATAAACCGACGATAGTACCCAGCCAGCCCCAGGAAACTCCGAATCTCGGTAGGAGTCTTCGGGACCTCCCAATTCATCACCGCTTCGATCTTCGCTGGGTCCACCTTAATGCCTTCCCAGTTATCAAGATGCCCCGAGAACTGGACTTCCAGTAACCAGAAAGCGCATTTTGAGAACTTGGCGTAAAGTCGTTCTCTCTGTAACACCTCAGGTACCTCTCGCAGATGCGCACGTGCTCTTCCTTCTTCCTCGAGTAGATCAGAATGTCGTCGATAAAGACAATCACCGACCTATCCAGCATCGGCCGACAAACCCGATTCATCAGGTCCATAAAAGCAGCTGGGGCATTGGTGAGACCGAAAGGCATCATCAGGAACTCGTAATGCCCATACCGAGTCCTGAAGGCAGTCTTGTGAACATCCGCCTCCTTCACCTTGAGCTGGTGATAGCCTGATCGTAGATCGATCTTGGAGAACCAAGTCGCCCCCTGAATCTGATCGAACAAGTCATCAATCCTAGGTAGGGGATACCTATTCTTGATGGTAACCTTGTTGAGCTCCTTGTAGTCTATACACATCCTGTGACTCCCCTCCTTCTTCTACACGAACAAGATCAACGCACCCCACCGCAAGCTACTCGGACGGATGAACCCTTTCTCCTAGAGTTCCTGCAACTGATTGGCCAACTCTTGCAGCTCAGTTGGCGCCAAATGGTACGGAGACCTCGCACCTGGGGCTGCTCCGGGTATCAGGTCAATCCCGAACTCAACCTGCCTATCAGGCGGAATGCCCGGTAGATCCTCCGGAAACACATCAGGGAACTCACTCACTACAGGAACGTCAGCAACCGACAACTTCCGATCCTCTGCCTGGCTGGTCACCGCATACGCTAGGTAACCCATGCACCCACGCTGAAGCCACTTCCGCGCCTTCACGACGGAACAGAACGCTAGCCGCTTCCTCCGCCCCTCGCCGTACACAACGAGCTCTCCCCCACTTGGGTTCCGGATGCGGACTAGTTGTCCCGTGCAATCTACCGTGCCGTGATTCCGAAATATCCAGTCTACACCGACTATAACGTCGATCCCATTCATGGGGGTGGGTATCAAGTCGATACTGAAAGGCACCCCATGAATCACTATAGTGCAGCCTCGGTAGACATCCTCGCAGACTCTCACCTCCTCGGCTGCTATATCGATTGCTAAAGGACTGGCTAGCTTGCCTCGCTCTAGCCGGAAGTCCTTGCAGAACGCATTCGACACGAACGACCAGGTGGCTCCTGTATCAAAGAGAACCAAAGCAGGTCTTGCATTCACGGGGAAGACGCCTAAGTTTAACAAATAATGTTTAAAAACACAGATAAACACCTATACGCATCTTTAAAGCAAGCCATAAGCATATCACATCATCAATAGCAATTCAACCGACAAAAGTAAAGAGTACCTGTAACCACATCCGGTGTTGTCTGTGCCTCCTAGGCCGTCATCTGTAAAGCTTTACCGCGGCTGGTCGAAGATCCACCCTTCTTCCCGGTGGAGCCGTCGGTGATGCAGAGTGTGGCAGGAACCGGTGCCTGAACCTGTGGCTGGGCTGATGCCAGCTTTGGACAGTTGGGCTTGATATGCCCAGGCTGGAAGCAATGAAAGCAGGTCTTCGGAGCGGCTCCGCAATCACTATTCTTGTGGCCCGGTTTGCCACACTTAAAACACACCGGCTTTGGTAGCCGGCATTCGCCCTGGTGGTTCCTCCCGCACCTGGTACACCCAGTGAACACCCTCCTGCCATCCATCCTCGGCCCCTTAGACTTCCTCGCCGGTACTAGCGACTGCTTCGCCTTTCGTTTCCCCTGCTGCTGCTCCTCAAGGAACAGCTCCCGCGCTCGCGCCATCTCGACCATCTCGTTGAAGCTTTTGCATGTCATTGAGTTCACAAACTCTCTAATCTCGGGCTTCAGTACCCCACAGTAACGGTACATCCTCATCGTCTCGTTGCTCACATAATTAGGACAAAACAAGGATTTCTCCAAGAACTGATCGGTGATTTCATTCACCGTCTCCATAGTCTGCGCCAGCTTCAGAAATTCCACAGTGATCCTCTCCCTCTCGATCCGCGGTGCAAACTGCTCCTCGAACAGCACCCTGAAAGCCTCCCAAGTCATCGCTGATATCTGCTCCTCTGTGTGGCTCTTCAGTATCAGCCCCCACCAATCCTTACCGGCATCGCGCAGCAGATTCACAGCAAAGAACACTTCCATCCCCTCTGGACAACTGCAAGTGCGGAAAGCACCCTCGACTGCTGCAATCCAGCGAGAGCATGCAATAGAGTCCTTCCGACCCCAATAGTGTCGCGGTTGACACGCCACGAAGTCTTTGAAGGTACTGGCCCAACTCTGAGTCTGGTTGTTGCTCCCACTAGTTGAGTCGCGTGTCATAAAAGTCGCCTCAATCCTCTCGTCCAATGCCTGAAGTATCTCGTCCTTCACGGAGCAAACAGCCTAGGAAGGAGCTGCTGAAGCATCTCGTTGACTTCTGAACCGATGAGATCCCTAAGGTCCGGTTCCCCAGATCCAGCAGAGTTTCCCCGTCTAGTAGTCACCATACTGAACGTTTAAAGCAAAAGTTTAGGAACATTTATAACCAAAGGCGCTCACTTAATCACAACTAGAGTGTGTCCCGCAAGGACCTAGTACTAGCCGCTAGTGCACATGCCTACCGACTTTTTAAGTCTCTACTTACAACATGTATAGTTGACCTCATAGTCATCCTAGCCATGACATAGCTATCCAATTCGCAAACCTAGTCCATATATTGAGATTACCAAAATTTAACCAAATCCTAGTCCATACAGGTGTTTATAGTAGTACTATTATTTGGGTCCGTACTACTATAACCAACCGGTAATGACAATTGGTTCGGGTCGCTAGACAACAATCAGACGAGAACATGCCTAGAAATCCCTTACCAAATTATCATCGTATAGACTGGGTCCTGGTGCCATCCTCAAAATCCCAATCCAAAGACTACATGTAGAACAATTAATTTCACAAATATTCCCATTTTACACATAGCATGCCATACGATTATTAGCATATAATTCTATGCTCAAATTAGCATCACAGCAAATTATCAACAACATTAAAGGTAACGTAAGTATTGCTCACCCCCGTTTTGAAGCTCTAGCCTACGGTTCCGACTCTTTTAGAATTTTCTTTTCTAAAAATCTCCTAGTTTAAGTCCAACCACACACACACCCGCAAG
This sequence comes from Centaurea solstitialis, assembly GCA_030169165.1. Classification (NCBI taxonomy): domain Eukaryota; kingdom Viridiplantae; phylum Streptophyta; class Magnoliopsida; order Asterales; family Asteraceae; genus Centaurea; species Centaurea solstitialis. The sequence goes on along the minus strand of CM058046.1, from coordinate 53,233,462 downwards.
CGTGCGTGCTGATTCTCTTTAACCTAGGCTCTGATACCAAGTTGTAACACCTATTTTTTTTAAAGAACTCAAGTAATTGATAATTAAAAGAAAATCCACTAATACTGATAAATTACACACTTATGTTTAATGAACGATTCAAATAAAATTATTACAGTCATCCCAAATCAAATAATTAAGTAAGAAAAATAATAATAATAAGAATAAAATGTCCACAAAGCTATCGGAACCAATCTCGCCACTAAAGTCAAACCGAGGCCTTGCCCTTATCTACACCTAATCCCGAACCTGGAAAAGGGTAAACAACAAAGGGGTAAGTGTTAGAACCTGACTTGTTGTGTTTGTAAAGAAGTCAGAGGCGTCTTTTGACATTATGTGATAGTTAGAACTTGAACAATACTTTTGTGCACCTCTTAAAAGAGTCATAGACTCTAGGAGTTGTTTTGTAACTTCGACTCTATAAATAGGGGTCGATAGTTATCATTTTATAAGAATCTTGCAACTGACAACTTTTGTTATATGCTTTGTCGTATTATCGTGTTCTTCATATAAATTGCATTTTTGCTTGATTATCATTGTTTGAGCATTACTTAGTCTTGTAATAGCTTGCATTGATCCTTTACATTGCATCCTTGTTGTTTATCGGACTCACAATTGGTATCAGAGCTCGTGTTTTGGTAGTTTTGGACAGAAATCTGAGACTGTTTCTGATTTCCCGAATCGGATCATCAATTCCCGAATTGGACATAAGTGTCCCGATTCGGAACAATTGATTTCCCGAATTGGAAATCTTAAACTCCCGAATCGGATCTTATCATCTCCTGAATCGGATTTTTTGCCTCTCCCGGATTGGAAATTTGAACTCCCGAATCGGGACTCTCATTTCCCGAATCGGGACTTGGCTCAAACTCCCGAATCGGGACTTACAATCTCCCGTATCGGGACTTGCTACTTTTCCCGCCTTGGCCTTTCTTTTTGAAATTTTCGAATTTCTATAAAAGGAAGCGCATTAAGTGCGGAAGCTCTGTCCAATCAGAAATCATCAACTACTCAAAACAGATCCTATTTCCGAGGACGCAATGTCAAAAGAAATAATCAGTATCGGTTCTGAAACACGACCTCCAGTATTAGTCGTCGGCGAATACCAGCAATGGAAACGCCGTATGATTAACTTCCTTGACTTACTGGATGACAAACTGATGGTCTCTATCACTGAGGGACCAATCAGACCGACGGTTACTGTAGCTGAAGTAGCCAGAACCGAGGTCACTCCCTATCTACCTGCATATGAGGTTGAAAAACCTTACGACATGTTCTCTCATGAACAACGAGCCAAGGCAGCCATTGATAAACGTGCTCTCACGTTACTCACTATGGCCCTACCTAATGACATGTTCGCGAGGGTGGACAGCTGTAAAGATGCCAGAGCTATGTGGCTGGGCATTGAACAGCAGATGCAGGGTGGTGACAAGGCACTAGAAGGCCAAAAGGAGAACGCTATGAACGCGTACGAAAGCTTCTGTGCTCGTGAGGGAGAAACGCTGACTGAAACCTACAATCGTTTAAATATCTGTGTAAACGATCTGCGGAGACTTGGCTTAGAGAAGAACAAGTACGAGGTGAATGTAAAATTCCTCAAAAGACTGAACAAACTCTGGCAATCTGTCACAATCAGCATCCAAGTGAGCCAGAATCTTGGCCAGCTTGGACTTCATGATCTGTATAGCATGATGCTACCTCATGAAGAAACCTTATTCGGTAAAACTGAAAAGAAAATCGATCCTCCTACCTTGGCCTTATTGTTAAATAGAGGATCGTCCTCTCATGAAAACTACACCGTTGAAGAACCGGTAGTTCTTGATGATGGACTTACCGAAGAGGAGATGTTTCAGCTAGAGAACTCATTCGCCTTGATGGCTAAATTCCGGGGAAATCCCCAACGCTTCAACAGATTCAGACAAGGACCTCAGTTTGTGGGAGGTCAGTCTAGCCAAGGAGGGTACCAGTCAAGAGAAAGCTTCCAAAGAAACGATCAAGGAAGAACAAACAACTATCAACAGCGTGATAGTTCTGGATACAACAATCAAGGATCTTATCAAGATCGAAGACAAGGCTACAACAACAACCAGCAACAGCATAGGGATCAGGAGTACAACTCCAACAACTACCACGGTAACAGATGTTATCAGGGAGGTGGTTATAATCAAAGGTGGAACGACCAACCTGGTTCTAACTACAACAACCAGAACCAGAAAACAAATGATGATGGTCGTCAACACAACAACACCGGTGGAACTGAACCTCCACAACAGAACAAGCTACCAGCTCTAGAAGCTCCACCCGCAGCCAATCAGAATAGAAACCCGCTCGGGTTCCCACCTGCTACAACTGTGGTGACCCAGGTCACTATGCATCGGAATGCAAGAAGAAGCTCAAAGATTCTGCTTACTTTGAGAAGAAGGCTGCCGTGATGAAGAAGAAAGAGCAAGGCAAGGTGCTGTTAGCAGATGAGGAAGACTGGATCATGGAACCGGAGGACTCGGATGATGAAGGACCATCAGCAGTGCAAGGACACTGCCTCATGACTGACTTTGAGGAACCATGTATATCAGGTTCCCCAAACGACTCTACTGATGAAGAATCTGAGGTACATTCTTGTTCATTATTGTCAATACCTGATGAACTGTCTAAGTCTGAAACTCTAAGACTTGAGAGCCAACTCCAAATGGAAAGAGCTCTCGTCGCGAGATTCAGAATAGAGAGTGTTGTGTATAAAAGTAGTTTAGAGGACCTCACCGAGAACTTTAACAGAATGGAGCTTGAGTCTGGGATTAGAGAATCTATCCTCGAAAACAAGCTCCTTAATCTTCAATATCTCACGACGAAATTGAAAGTAGTCGTGAAGAACTCAAGCTCAAATTTCACCTTCTTTCCTTGGAAAGAACAAAATTATTTGTAAAAATCGAAGAGCTTGAGGAAAATAATTTAAAGAGAGGACAATCTGAACATACCTTGAGTCTGCTTACCAAGCAAACCACTCAACATCCCTTTTATAAAGCCAAACCTGGGTTGGGACATTCAGAGAAAAGCATTCTTGAAAAAGCACCTGCACATCTATACAACTTTGACAGTATGAGTGCTTCCAAACCTGAACCTAGGTCAGTCAAAGGACAAGACAATGACAACTATGTGATGCAGACTGTGACCTTTACTGAAATAATAGATGGAAAATCCGTATCTTTTACCACCAGTCCTGCCAATAGTTCAACCAGTAGTCCACCTTCCAGTCCTGTTGCTAAGGGTCCCATCTTTACCCCTGCTAGTAATCCAGAGAATACTTTCACTAGCTGGGAAGGCATCAAAGCTAGGACACCTAAGGTAGCAATGTCACCCATCAACTATGAGGATTTAAACTTTAGCTATGACACTAGGGAGATAGATACATCCGAGGACGCTGATGTTATCCAACCTTTGGATGTTTCCGCAACTCAGCCTCCTGCCCCAGTGTGTGTAGAAAAGGAATTGTTCCATCTTAGGTCCAAAGCCGTAGAACTTGATGCCTGTCGCCATAAGTTAAAGAACTTTGAGTCGATTCTTTCTGAAAAAGACAACCATATCAAATCATTGGAACATAGTTATCATGAGGCAAATGCCGAAAGGATTAATATGTCAACCCAATGTAAGATCGCAGAGTTTTCTTGCTCATGTTTTAAAAACAAATTTGCGGATCTCCAAACACAACTAGTCGTCCAATTTATTAATAACACAATGGAAAAGGACTTCTTTTATGAAAAGGAACTGATGTTTGGTCAAACTTTCGCGAATCAATGTTGTCAAATCAATCAGTTGAAAAGACGGGTGTCCTTCTTAGAAGAATCTGACTCTTGGGATTCTTGTACCTGCAACTCACCAATCATACCAGACTCTAGGTCAACCAAACCTAAACTAGTATTAGATCCTAATGTTGTGTATGATGTGAAGGTGTTTTTGGACGCTGATGATCCTCCTTCAGGTTATATTCCAAGAAAACCTGTTTTGCCAAAGGCACCTGCTGTAAAGCAAATCTGTTCTCCTGAGCCTCTTGCATCAGTGTCTGTGATAAACTCTGTAGGTGGAACTTGTGCTGGTACTGACAAAGGGAAGTTAGTTAAGCCGCACACACCCACAGTAACACAGACACGGAATTCAAAATCTACAGATACAAGTAGCTTGGTGAAACCCATTAAGGGACTAGACTTTCATTCTAGTTCATTTGATATGGGTGAGAACTCCAAACTCAAACAACCTTTGAAAAAGTTAAAATCAGTTTGTCAAACCACCGCTAATTTCAAAGGTGGTCAATCCATTCTAGTTAAGCCGTCACCCAACTCACAACTTGCTTTTCATGCAGATGCGAGGACAGGTGATGGAACTGCGAATGTGAAGCCACGAAGAAGGAGATATCAGAAGAAGAAGAAGAACTCTTTTAATGCTTTCCCTGAATGGGGTGGTCATGATCGTACTGGTCTTGGCTACAACCCACCTAGTTGTAATTCAAACATGAAATCAAAGTCTGTACACTTTAATCGCTCAGCGAATTCTGATAATCTTACAGCTTTCAAAAATCATATATGTTCTTTGTTTGATAATTACATGCGTGTTGATATGCCTGGTAATGCAAATGCTTATAGTAAGTCAGGTAGTCCTCACCGGGAAAGAAAAGAGAAAACGACAAAGCAAAGTGCTTTGCCTCCAGTGAAGTCTCCTAAGCCTAAGGAGAAATCTGAAAAGGATACTTCACCGGTTGCTTTATCTATTTCTAACGGTAGGACACCCATGTGGCAATGGGTTCCTAAACAAATTTGATCTTGCACTTTGCAGGGCAGTCACATGTGGTACTTTGATTCTGGAGCCTTCAGGCATGTGACTGGGCAGCGCAACATCCTCTTCGACTATGTCGTTAGAGCTGAAGGCTTTGTTAAGCTTGTAGACAAGAGACGTCTACCGATCATAGGATATGGAAGCATGACGAATGGAGAACACGTCATCAAGAATGTGCGCTATGTTGAAGGACTACCATTTAACCTACTCAGTTCAAGCCAATTCTGTGATGGAGGATATCTTGTGAAGACATTCATTCTCGGGAGCAACATTGAAGACGAGGATGGGAACGTGATTCTACGCGCTCGAAGGAACGGTCACCTATATACCACAATGTTTTATGCTGTTCCTCAACAACTGGAAACGGTGGTATTTCTCGCAAAAGCAACGAAGGAAGAAAGCTGGCTGTGGCATCAGCGTCTGTCTCATCAGAACTTCAGGGATATGAACAAGCTCGTATCTAAACACCTTGTCAATGGTCTACCGGAGACGCGACTATCTAAAGACACCTATGCTCAGCTTGTGAGAAAGGAAAAATGAAGAAGAGTTCGCATCCTCCAAGGATGGAGACAAACTGTCACCATCCCCTTGACATGCTGCATATGGATCTCTGTGGACCGATGAGAGTCGAAAGTCTTGCACGCAAGAAATATATGCTTGTACTTGTCGATGAATACTCTCGGTACACATGGCTCGAATTCCTTAGAGCCAAATCTGACGCTTCAGATCTAATCATCGCCTTCATCAAACGGATCCAAGTCCTCTTGGGACGTCAGGTGAAGAAGCTGAGAAGCGACAACGGTACAGAGTTTCGGAATGTGAAACTCCAGTCTTTCCTTGAAGAAGTGGGCATCTCTCACAACTTCTCTGCTGTACGTACTCCCCAGCAAAACGGAGTCGTAGAAAGGAAGAACCGTACGTTGGTAGAAGCGGCTAGATCCATGATAGCACATTCTGGTGTACCTCTATCCCTGTGGGCTGAAGCTGTATCAACTGCCTGTTACACTCAGAACAGGACTCTAATCGTTAAGCGGACTGGTAAAACCGCGTACGAAATGGTCAACAAGCGTAAGCCGAATATTAGATTCTTTAGAGTTTTCGGTTGTGTATGCTATCTTCTGAACAACAGAGATGATCTGGGAAAGTTTGACGCTAAGTCGGATGAGTCTATCTTTATTGGATACTCACATAACTCAGCGACTTACCGTGTTTACAACAAACGGACCCGATCCATCTTTGAGAGTCGGTACGTTGACTTCTCTGAGACTGAGATGTATTCTAGTGCCAGCCCTAGTTCAGATAGTCTTGTCTTCCCTGAATTGCACACTGTCTCACCACCGAGCACAACTGTTCCTACTGACTCGTTTGGATTTGATTTTGTTGACTTAGCAGAATTTGATCTAACGACCCTCGTTGGTCCAATCATTGTTCCTACTCCTGCTGATCATTCCATTCCTTCATCAACAACCATATCCGCAGATGCATTCGTGAATGAGAGCACATCCTGTTCTACCGCTGTAGGAGAAACCTCCTCTGACTCTGTAGAACCTATGTCTGCACTCAATCCTATCACAGAAACAGAATCCTCTTCCAACACCTTGAATGAGGAGACTGTTCTCTCCCCCTCTAAGCTCTCTTCAACACAACCCTCTCCTAAAACTGCAGTCGAAGCGGTCCGAGAACAGACAGTGTCCACTGTTCTTGCACCAATTCCTGAAGTTGTTCCGTCACCTTCTCCATCCAGAACTTATGCTGAAGTAGTTCGTGAACCCCGTCCGGAGACTGTGTTGAATACTGATCCGGATGCTAGTCTTCTCTCCTCCGCCATTCGGGATGAGAATGACTCAAGAAACAACATGGAATACGATCCTATTCCCCATTCCAGAAAATGGACCAGAAGCCATTCCTCTACCAACATCATCGGTAGTCCATCTGCTCCAGTGACAACTCGCTCTTCAAAGAAAGATGAAAACCTGATCCTCTTCGGCGGCTTCCTGAGTCAATTTGAACCAACCAAGACCCAGGACGCTCTTTCTGATCCTGACTGGGTAAGGGCCATGCAGGATGAGCTTGCAGAATTCGAGAGAAACAGAGTTTGGCGCCTTGTAGAAAGACCAAGAAAAATCATAATCATTGACTTGCGGTGGATCTTCCGCAACAAGAAAGATGAAAACGATCTTATTATCCGTAATAAGGCTCGTCTGGTCGCCAAGGGATACCGTCAACAGGAAGGCATCGACTACGACGAGACATTCGCTCCAGTGGCTAGAATCGAGGCCATCAGGATTTTTCTCGCGTATGCAGCTCACAAGAACATGAAGGTCTTCCGGATGGACGTCAAGTGCGCGTTCCTGAACGGAGAACTTCAAGAAGTAGTATATGTTGAGCAACCTGAGGGATTTGTTGATCCCAAGTACCCGGAACACGTCTACGTGCTCGACAAAGCACTTTACGGATTGAAGCAAGCACCTCGAGCCTGGTATGAAACTCTTACCATTTACTTGCTCGGGTCCGGATACAAAAAGGGTACTGTCGATCCTACCCTGTTTCTTCGAAGGTCAGGTAATCATTTGACTGTAGTACAGATATACGTGGATGATATCATCTTTGCATCTACAAACCCTGAGTCTTGCACCGAGTTTGAGCAGATAATGAACTCCAGATTTCAAATGAGTATGATGGGCGAACTTACGTTTTTCTTAGGACTGCAAGTCCGTCAAACCCCGCAAGGGATCTTTATAAACCAGTCCAAATATACTCTTGACATTTTAAAACGCTTTGACTTTACTGGACCTAAGTCTGCTTCAACTCCAATGTCCACGTCATTCCAACTGGATGCAGATACGTCTGGTAATCCGGTTGACCAAAAAGTTTATCGTGCGATCATTGGATCTTTGCTTTATCTCACGGCAAGTAGACCCGACATTATGTTTGCCACGTGTGTATGTGCTCGTTTTCAGTGCGACCCTCGAGAATCTCATCTCGGGGCTGTCAAGAGAATCCTTAAGTACCTGAAGGGCACACCTAATTTTGGCCTTTGGTACCCTAAGGATTCTGGTTTTGAACTAACAGCTTTTACAGATTCAGATCATGCAGGCTGTAAGTTAAACAGGAAGAGCATGTCAGGAGCCTGCCAGTTTCTAGGGGACAAGTTAGTGAGTTGGTCCTCGAGAAAACAGAACTGTGTATCCCTTTCAACAGCTGAGGCAGAATATGTCGCTGCAGCGTGTTGCTGTTCACAGGTTCTTTGGATGAAAATTCAACTGGCGGACTATGGCTATACCATGCATCAGATTCCTATTTACTGTGATTCTAGCAGTGCCATACAAATTGCAGCAAATCCAGTTCAACACTCTCGGACGAAACATATCGATATCCGATATCACTTCATCATAGATCACGTCGAGAAAGGTAACGTTGAACTGTTTTTCGTTGAAAGTGAACGTCAAATAGCTGACCTGTTCACTAAAGCTTTTGACGAGAAGCGCCATTACTATTTACTTAGTAAACTGGGCATGCTAGATCCCCGGCAGATTTCTAGGGGGAGCCAGTCACTTAAACTTATGCATGTGTGTAGGGGGAGCTCCTGTGTCGCATATATCTAGGGGGAGCTTTTTGTATTAATGTTGTTTAAATCTAACTCTGTCGGATCCAATCTGCACTGGATACCATTCCTAATTTTCTTGCAGGTTGTAGAACCGTCGTACGGCTTCTGAATACCTCAGTTCAGGACCCGGGATTCAAAATAAGACTTCTGAACATTCGTGTCAGAACCGGTGATGAATCCGATCTCAGAAACTTCCAGGTTAGTCGTTTCAATAAACGTCAAGGGGCTGAACTTGTAAAATCTATGAACTTGTTAAGTTAAGGGACTGGAAGTGACAGGTTCCAATTCTGACTAGTTCAGGGACCAGTTCTGCCAGTCTCCAAAACTTCAATGTTCAGGGACCGTTTTTGCAAACTTTTGAAAACCACGAGTTCAGGGGAAGTTTTGAAATTCTTTCAAACCTTATGTTCGGGGTTCATTCGGTCATTTCGTGAAAGTCGTGATCTGTAAGAGCAGTTATCAGATAAGATTTTCAAAATACCTGATAAGTTATCAAAAATATAAAAGCGGGAGTTGATAACTGAATTCAGTTATCACTTTCAAATTTTCAAACCGCTTATCAGATTTCTCTCTGACGATCAAGAACACGAAGAACACCCCGTTCGATCCTTCGACTTCCCGGCTTCCCCGAGCATTCGTTATCGATCCGTTCGTCAATCCGACTACTTCTTTACGATCCTGGTAAGATTTCTAACGACTTAATGTATTCAGATTCATCTAAACTACGTCGTTTATTGTTCGGATTGAAGCCTAAAGTTTTCGGGTAAACCCGAAACTCCAAGATCCTTGGATTCGAGTTTCGGGACGTTAGATCGATACATTCTTGTTCCTAAACTTGTTTAAATCGATAATGTACTTCATAGAACTAGTTTTAGGATCATTAGAAGTTGCTTTGATCGATTTAGAGTCCGAAAATACCAACAGTCGCGGAGTCCCGATACGGGACTCTTCGAGGTCTCATGAACCGGGACTTCCAGGTTCTTGATTCGGGACTTTCCCATTCTTGAATCGGGATTTTGATCTTCCGATACGGGTATTAGAAATATCCCGATTCGGGACTTAGGTTTGTTGTAAACACCCCCGATACGGGACTTAGCATAATACATATGTTTATTAAATAATTTCCCGATTCGGGATTTTGAGATATGTTGTACAAGTCCCGAATCGGGACTTCTATATTGTATGATTGTGTGTTTTTGACACCACCCCGATTCGGGACTTCAAACCCCCGATTCGGGACTTGGCTTTTTGCAAGAGTCGTTCTTAACAAATCACCTTACGGGATTTGTCCATAGACCGACTCGCGTTCTAAGCCGGTCCTGGATCTGTGGTTTCGAATCCAGTTTCGGGTCGTTTTAAAAAATATCTCGACATGAGTTTCGCGGAAATCCGTTTTACAAGTTCGACTCAGTTTTAAAAGATTCCCTCGGGAATCTTCGATAAACTGACTCGCGACTAGTCGAAACTCTGCCGAATTTTCGTCAACACATATATGAAAGTTAAGAAGGGTCTAACTGTTTAAATCTTACCTTTTCTGTCAGAAATGGCAAACCAGAGAGGACGCCCTTCTTCTCCGATCGATCAAGAGGCTGATCGAGCTCTGATTGATCCTACGGACATGGTTCACATACTTCAGAACAACGAGTATGTGATCCTCTCGTCTGTCAAGGTGCAACATACTATAGTCAGGGAGATCCTACGAGCTCATCCTATCTCATATGCCGTAACGGCCACTGCCGACGTACCAGCAATCTACCTGCATCAGTTCTGGAAGACAGCTGTTCTCGACACCCGGTTCGGTGTCTTCTCGATCATTGGTCGAGTGGATCACACCGAACTGGTCATTACTATGGAGGACATCCGCCGAATCCTTCGCCTCCCTGCCGCTACTGATGGCGGTCACCAGGAGTTCGACGAGCTGGTCTCGGGCCCCATTCTGATGAGCGAAATTCTAGCTCTAGGGGTCACCGAGGATGTGAAAGGCGTGTCTCAGATCACCACGAGCCACTTACCACCGATCTGGGCACAACTGTTCAACCTCATGAACAGGTGCCTATCCTCGAAGAAGAAGGGTATCGACAAGGCGACTACCTCCTTCTGGCATATCTTCCATTCCGTAGCCTACGGACGCCACATCGAGATCGCCGCTCAGTTATGGCTTGACATAACCAAGGACCTGACGACCAGGGAGCGCACCAGACACCACTCCATCCCGTGGTTGCGATTCTATGGTCTCATCATCCGTGACCATATGGAACGCAATCTGGATATTCCACGCCGCTCCGGTCATTCAGTCATTCAGCCGAAGAAGATCAGCTGGATAGCCAAGCGCGCCTACACCGAGGGACAGTACGAGATGCCGATCCCGACGCACGTCCTGGACGCACTAGACCAGCGGGCTCCAAGTGTGGTACTATATAGGAATCGCCTAGGTCTAGGAGTCGCACCTATGGACCCTCCAGAACCGGAAGGTCCTGCCCAGGGTGCGCAACCCGTCCCTTCTAGTCCTCGGGCCTTACGTCCGAGGCGCCGGGGTCCCACTGGGGGGGCCTCTGGCTCGGGCAATGTGATGAGCGTGGACGTGAGGGAAAACTTGGGTAGTATTATCCGCAGGTCCGTCACCGCTCACGATGCTTCAGCTTCTAAATCTTCCGACCTTCCACAGACTCGAGAAGAAAGGTTGAGACGTCTTCGCCAAAGAATGCACGAAGATCCTCTGTTGCCAACTCCGCGGGTGAAGGAGTATGTTCCACAACGTAGGTCCATGACTCACCTTCCGGGACTCCCTACTGTCCCCGAGTCCCCGGAGATTCAGGAACCATCTACTCCGAAGGACGCCTCAGGATCTACTCCATCTGGCTCCGCAAAAGACCTCACTGCTGCATCGCCAGAAGAAGAACCAGCCCATACTTCACCACCTCCTCAGGCCACCACATCTAGACTCCCGACGGATCCATCTGGTGATCCAGATAGTAGCTCGTCGAACACGACGCCACCAGATTCCGATCCAGAGGAAGGTCCGGGAGAGGGCAAGGGTAAGGGCAAGGGTAAAGGAAAGGGGAAAGGGAAAGGAAAAGGCAAGGCCTTTGATGATGATGTCTCCACTTCCTCTTTCAACGAGAGCGACTCCGTTCAACTACTTGACTACTCAGGGACGGAAGACCGAACGTTGAACGCGGAGGTCGCTGAACCGGCTCAAAGCGAATCGTGGATGCAGATTGGGGCGGGTAGTGAAGGCTTCGAGGATGAAAGCCAGGGTCCGGTCAATCAAGAGGCCGAAGACGAAGAGGCCCATCAGGTTGAAGAGTTGTTAGAAACCCGACAAGAGGCCGAAGTAGAAGTGGCCCACCCTAGGCAGCCAGAAATCGGAACCCAACCAGCCAAGAGTCTATCCTCCACACAGGCATCCCACACAGATCCTACTCGGCCAATGCCGAGTAGTCAAGTCGTTGGCAGCCAACCAACGCAACTGCACACCCAAGCCATCCACTCGACCACCTCCCAACAGGTGGTCGTTTCATCAGAACACGGGGTCATACCACCTATTCCACCTTTCACTCATTCGGAGTTGATCGGTGTTGAATCTAGAGATGCTCATCCCCAGCACTCACTTTCTTTCGCACCACATCGAGTCCTAGAGCCCCTAGGTACACAACTGGCGACTTCCACCCGAGGCCCCGCTGCACTTGACGCCACACCAGTCGTCAGCGCGGGCCAGGGGAGCACCTTTGCGGGGCTTTCCCTGTCCACCGGTTTCGCAAATGAACCGGTGTTGACCCTTTCGGGATTGGAACCCAGGGATTCGGACGGCATCCTTAAAGCTGTCCAAAGCAGGTTGGAGGCCATCGAGAAGGCTGACGCGGCGAAAAACAGACGGCTGGAGGCCATTGAAAGGGCCTTAGCTGAAAAGGAAAAGGAAGATCAAGCCCGTCAAGCCGAGATCGAAGCACTGCGAAAGGCGGACGAGGACCGTCAGAGGGAGCTGGATGAAGCCAAACGCTTCATCAAGGGCAAGTTCCAGGAAGGGGAGCGCCCATCTTTCGCCGATTCAAGCCGCTCTCCTACTCCCGTCCTCCGTCTCCAACCACCACCACTAGCTGAGGAGATTCCCGGCTTTGTCTCTGAAGCTGAGCACCAGATAGTCATCGCTCAGCTCACCACTCAGAACGATGCCCTTCAGAGACAGGTGGATCAGTACAAGCAGCTGGTCGCCACCAGGGATATGCAGCTGGAGATTGCATTGCGGAGGATCCGCGAGCTTGAGGCAACTTGCAGGTCTCAGGCTCAACCCTCCAAGCACGGACATGATGATCCGGACGACGCCGCCAATCCTCATGAGGGGGAGGGACCGTCTAAGAGGGCTCGCCTAGACCTCCCCTCCGGCTCCGGAACCGCAGCCGATGATATACCGGCCGACACCGCTCCACCAGCAGATCAGCCTGCCGATCTTACAGACATACCGGATCCTGTGAACGATGATTCCGACGAAGACATACCGGAAGAAGCCGCAAACTGGAGGTACGAGGCTATACCCGTGGGTACGACCGTCCAGTTTCCTCACGAGAAGGTAACTCCTGCCATAGACCTGATCGATCCAAACACCGCGCCGTTGGATCCTTCCGACCTTCGTATCTCTGACGAGGGAAGGAAGATCCTGAACCAGCATGCCCAGAGCCTTCGGTTTTGGAAGAGATCAGATGACATTGTCTCTGGTGCGGAGTACGACGCCTTTCTCCCCACGGTACAGACGCCCGAAGCTTTCACAGCTCAGCAACCGATCAGACTGGGTTGGAACCACACAGTTATATTCAGGCCCTTCCTGGAGGAATCCTTCACACGGATCTTCCAACAGGAACGCCTCTTCACGTGGTCCAAGAAGGTCTTCTTCGGCCTATCTCACATCAAGAAGCATCGCCGCCGTACCGCGTACATCTACCAGAGGAAGCTCAGCTGGAATGAGCATGGGCAGATCAGAAAGAAGCACCGGTTCACCAAGGTAACTGACGTCCGACCTTACAAATTCGGACACCAGCTATTTCTTGAGTTCCACGTGTGGATGTACAACCCAGGCAAGCCGGACGGAGACCTCCGAGACTTCATGTTCACTGAAGCCGATCTGGACAGCATTGATCTCGATGATCTCCTTACACTCATCAGACACCTTGAGGGCCCGATTCTGAAACCAGGCTACTTCAGAGACGGTCTGGAAGTCCTCAAGAGGTATGTACGCCACACGATCAATCTCGCGCATCTCACTGACTATCAGATGGCGATTGAGAGCAAACAGCAGAAGGTGAATCTGCTGCGTCCCAACCTGGAGGCAAATCTTCTTGACCAATACATGCCCTACTTCCCAACGGAACTCCCAGAGCATGGTGTTGTGTATATCACCTTCAGGAAGAACCAGCGGAGATTCATGCGGTTCAGTAAGCTGTCTAGCTTCTGTGACGGCACTCTTCTGTATGTCTACAACGGAATGAAGCGTCGTCTGATGGAGGAGAATATGCCAATGTACAAGGGGACTCAGTGGAAGAGAAAGCTGAAAGAGGCCCTGAATCTGATCGAGGTCAAGCTGAAAGAAAGACTGATGCTGAGAAGACTGGAAACTGCGATGGAGCTCCGTACGAGATCGATCCGCGAATGGGACGAGTACCTGCAGCTCTCGCAGTGGGAACCAGCTTTGAAGTATCCGCCGCCATTCTGACTTCTTCCCAAAGGGGGAGATTGTTAGAACCTGACTAGTTGTGTTTGTAAAGAAGTCAGAGGCGTCTTTTGACATTATGTAATAGTTAGAACTTGAACAATACTTTTGTGCACCTCTTAAAAGAGTCATAGACTCTAGGGGTTGTTTTGTAACTTCGACTCTATAAATAGGGGTCGATAGTTATCATTTTATAAGAATCTTGCAACTGACAACTTTTGTTATATACTTTGTCGTATTATCGTGTTCTTCATATAAATTGCATTTTTGCTTGATTATCATTGTTTGAGCATTACTTAGTCTTGTAATAGCTTGCATTGATCCTTTACATTGCATCCTTGTTGTTTATCGGACTCACAGTAAGCTATAAGCTTAGTGAGCAAGCACTATACGTACCTTACGTTACCATAAACATACATACCACAATCGATGCCATCACATACACATTAACAATTAACTACCGCATCAAATAATATAACTCAAATAATTACAAAAACATTCTCATGAGAAAATAACAATTTTCGCCAGCTTTGGACACGGATCTGCCCCCACAACTCATCAAGGGCATGTGTTTCCCTTTTTCTCACCAGCTTAGGACGTGAGTCCGCCCCCACAACTTATCAAGGGCATGTGGTTCCCTTTTTACACACAATCATGCATATATACATCCATGATAAAATAAAAGCACGTATAGTGAAACTCACCTGGTTCGTCAGAAGTTAACCGTTCAACTAGTGCAACTCCCTGACCGTCTATATGTATTCCGATAAATTTATATCATAGTGAGTTTCCTAGAACGAGACCAACAATTCTCGAGGCTTCCCAACCATCTCTACTTAACCCTCGTGTCACACAGAAAAATTACCGAAACGCACTATGGCCTACCGGGTCTAAACGGCACAATCGCGACTCGGCTCGCATTACTCAAACACTAAACAACAGCTAACCTCCACCGGACAACTCACCGGACAGCCGTCAACCACCGCCGTGACGAGCTGCCGGCAGCGGCTAGCCACCGCCTTACCAACACCACCAGCAGTAGCTGACCACCGCCGCACAAGGCGGTCTTGGCAGCCGACCACCACCGTGAACCACCACATTAAAGAGCCACCCGGACAACAACCGGGATCTGACCGGCGCACCGGCCTACCGGCAGCGGGTTGCCACCGCCGCGCAAAACGTCATGGCGGACGACCGTCGCGCTGACAGCATCCACGATGGCATCCAGCCACCGCGTCGCCGGACCCACAAAACATCAACAGCAGCCGCAACGCCGTGTGTCGCCGACGTGCTAGAGCGACGCCACCGATCCCCGGCCTTCGCTGTCGCGAGATGCCGTCGCAACAACCAGCACCGTTGGCCACCCTCTACAAATGCGGCCCAAGGTGGAACCTGCAGCCGCCACCGCACCAAATGACACAGCAGTCGACCGCCGTCGGCTTCTGCCGCAAACGACACACCACATCGCCGGCCACAGCCGGCGTACGCCACCACCGCCAGCAAATCGCCGGAAAACGCTAACCTAACCTTAGGTTGCGATAGCTACGAGAAAGAGGGGTTTGGAACTGTTACCTTACACGAACAAGACCTAGGACACCTCTTCCCGACGACCTCTTGTTGGGTTTTTCTGTGATCCCCGAATCAAACTGATACGAAGAACACTAAACTTGCGGAAGCGATTTGGATAAAAACCCGAGAAACCACGATCGTTCGTTTTAATCATTTAAACATTAACTGAAAAGGGATTTTACCTGGAATGCTTGAGACTTAATCCACCGGTGATCAACCACACGAACGTTCCTCTAGCAGAACTCAGAAACCCGAGCAAACCCGAAAAACCGAACTGGTTTTAGGGTGGGCGGGGCGCCGAATCAGGAGAGAGAGAGAGAAGGGAGGTTTTCTGGAAACTGGTTAGGGATTATGAAACTGAATTGTTGATTTCTTAAGCTTAAAGGCTTATTTAAATCAAAAGAGTATCTATCTTTATTTAGTTTCCATAATTATCTGATCCTTTCTTTTCCCCTAAGATAGAATCTTCTAGATAATTATATTATTTAACTAGTTGTTTTATTATATATTTATTTAGTCTAATAAATATATAATTCAACTAATTAATTATTAAACCTCAAACTTTGGGATCTCTGACTGAAATTACCCCACTGATTTATAATTAACTATTATAAACCCAATCTCTCCATTTCTGGGTTTTATTTAATCTGTTCGATTTATAGGTCCTCACAGGTGTGACCCTCAAGTGTCTTGTAACATTGGATGTGTTATCACTGGTTTGTCAACTTCTGCACATAATTACTAACAGACTCCCACTTGTGCAAGTTGGCAATACCGTCTTGATCACACGGACCTAAGGAGACCCCTAGACAGGCACTTAGGCTAACCAGGTTACAAGAACTCTTATACCCAGATAGGTGATTTAAGCTTTTCCGTAAGGAAATAATATTTACGAATCAACTGTTCATAAATTGGGTATATCTTGGCTTTTCCCTTTGCAACATGATATTTCATCTATGAGTATGAGCCTGGATTAAGTCAACTCTAAATACTCATGATTCTGTTTCTCGACTATCCGACCTCTACTGATAGGTAAACGACAAAGAACTAATCAGTTCGTTTGGTCATGGCCATGCACTTCATCAGTATATTCAGTCAGTCAAGGGGCCCAGAAATATCTTTCTTCGGAGAAGAGGTGCAAATCCCATCTTGCATATCTGCATTCAACACCACGGCTTCCGCTGAATCTAGTCACGCCCTTTATAGCCACCCTGTGTAACATCCAATTTTTAAAAATGGGATTTTTTTAAAGGTTTTAAATAAAAAGAATTTAATAAATAACTTTATTACGAAATAACTACGTTTTCACGGCGAACTGGCTCAATAAATGCCAACTAAAAAATAAGTAACTAAAAATCCCATTTAATTATAAAATAAAAACCCACAAATAAATGCCAAGGTGTCGCTAGAACCGTCATCCACAGGAAAATCAAGCTGGGGCCTTGCCCTTATCCACTTCTAAACCAGAACCTGGAAAAAAAAGGTAAACAACGAAAGGGTAAGCGAAAACGCTTAGTGAGCTAGCACTATGCCTATTTAATACTGCCACGTGGGCACATACCACAACCGGTGCCATCACAATCACACATCCCAATCACATCATATCCACATCTTAACGGTTTCCCGCTCTTCGGATCGCCCCGCAATCCGGCCTTAGTGGTTACCCACTCTTCGGATCGTCCCACGACCCAGCCCTAGTGGTTACCCACTCTTCGGATCGTCCCACGACCCGGCCTTAGCGATTACTCGCTCTTCGGATCGCCCCGCAATCCGGCCTCATCAAACGCATCAACTTACATACATATAAGCAAGCTATAATATGACGAACGTAAAACTCACTCACAATTATAAAAGTGACTCAACCAAATCATGCATACATACACACGAAACAATATAAAACAAGCACAATGTAACTCACCTTATAGCAGCTTAGGGTACTCCTCGGTATCCTCACGATAGCAAGTTAACTCACCTAAACAATTCAATCGTAAAGCACATTACTTACTATCAAATCAACACGAAGACTCGATACCGAAACAAGGGTCTTAGATGTAGCTAGACTAGTCCAATTGCCCCTAAAATTCACACATTGCTATCCTATAACATTCCTATCCATTCCAATACCAAAAACCAACATTAAACGACTTCTAGCAACGAATTAACGGTTCAAAAACAACATTAAACCATAGCCTATCGATTACTCGATAATCACTTCAATTAAACCAACAACATGCTTAAGATTCTTACCTTGCGATCAATTAACAACCACACTTGATTCTCCGTCGTTTGCCTTAGAGAATCGCACACACCGCTTGATAATCCAAATTACCGAATTCGCTTTTCCTGGAAAAACAGCCAACTTCGGCCGGTTGATGCTCCTTACTGGAACCTCCGATGCTCGATCCCTCCGGTCAGATCGAAGAACAATGAGTCATAAAGCCGCTGTCCAAATTTCATGACGATCCGACGGTTAACGAGGGAGAACGAGCCGATCTCAAACGGCTGCGCAATCCTGACAGCAATTTCGAAATTCAACCCCAAACTCATTATAATCAATTTCAAAGCAAAACCCCAACAATACTTAGTCCTAGATGCAATTTACATCGAAAACCCAACCATAAACAATCTTGAAACATCAACAATCAAAACCCTAGATTTCGGAACGATTATTAACGAGATTAGTAACTATACCTTACACGATCGGAATACGAATCCAAGCCCTCGATCACCTCTTCTAGTTCGATCTTTCCCACTCTCTCTTTCGGTTTCTCTCTCTCGGTTTCTCTCTCTCTCTTTCTTTTTCTCCAAGTAAAAGAATGGAACTATGAGGACTAATTAGGAGAGTTGGGGTATTTATAAACCCGGGCCAGGCCTCTCTCTTAGGCTAAGCCCACTCCTAATCCTAAGCACGACTCTAAAAATAATAATTTACCAAAAATAAATAAACATAGGATTTGGGATGTTACAACTCTCCCCCACTTACACGGATTTCGTCCCCGAAATCAATCTATGGACAGCTCCGGGTACTTCTCACATACTACGGCTGCTGGTTCCCAAGTCCACCCGGAACCCTTCCGATGCTGCCACTGAACCTTCACGGTTTCGACCTCTTTGTTTCGCAGCTTTTCCACCCTCCGCACCGCAACCGGCCTCTCGATAAAAATTCCGGCTCTCATCTACCTGAAAATCATCCAAAAGCATGTGCGTCGTCTCATTGGCGAGACATTTACGTAACTAGGAAACGTGAAACGTGCTATGAGTCTGCTCCAAGACTCTTGGTAGTTCTAATCGATAAGCCACCTTCCCAAAACGGATGGTGAAGGATCTCGTAATCAAAATTTCCGACCACGCCAAGTATTTCCACTCTTTCTAGGCGTAAGCAGATACCCGGCCACTCTACATAACAACACCACCCCACCAAAAACTGACGCGTCGCAATACTCCATCACCTCCTTGACGCCCCCGGAATGTTAGGAATTATGTGCATAAGTTGACAAACCGTTTGATCGCACATCCAACGTTATAAGACACTTGAGGGTCACACCTGTGAGGACCTATAATTCGGATAGTAAAATAACCCAGTTTGGAGAGTTAAGTTTTATAATAGTAAATTATAAAACTGTTGGGTGTTTTCTGTATAAACCCCAAAGTGAAAGGTTTCTGATAATTAATTACATTTATATATTATTAGTTAAATAAATATATAAAAGGGTTAATTAATTAGTTTGTAATTATCTAGAAATTATTATAAGGAAAAATATAATAATTGGTAAATATTCTTTCTTAAGGAAGAATAAAGATAATTATGGAAATTATTCTTTCTTAGAGAGAAAGAAAGAATAAAGCTATATGAAGTTTTTCATATAAATAGATAGGCAAGGCTATCAGAAAAATCATTGAACTGATTAGTAGCCTTCTCACCAAGAAACCTCTCTCTCTCCTAACTCTCTCTCTCTCTCTCGTCGATCTCAAACAAGAAACCAGTTTCGTGTTTTCGTTTGATCGTGTTCTTCGCGTACCGTTTGTTCGTGAGGAGTTCGGGGTTAGATCCAACTAGAAGGAATTCCGTTTGGTCGATTACGGGTGGATTTATCTCAAGCAATCCAGGTAATAATCCTAAACCAATCCTTATTAATTGTGTAAAATAAACAATAAAGATCTGTGATATTTTTCGGGATTTATATCCTTATCGCTTCCGCATGAATCAAACCAGTTAGGTTTGATTGCTAAACCCTTTTTGGAACAGTTTGTTTCATATGGTTTTGTCGTGTATCTCAATCCAGTTAGGTTTTAGATCACAGTTATTCTCGTGTCAGTTCGATACGAGGATCGATTAAAAAATCCCAACAGTGGTATCAGAGCCGCAGGTTTTAATTGTTTATTTTATTTGTTTATTTATTAGATCCGTTAAATCGTTTCTTGTGAATAAAGTATAGATTTAATCTTTATCAGTTTGATAAAGATTTAATCAGTTTGATAATTATCAGTTTTGAATAAAAATAATCTTTATCAGTTTGGTAAAAGTTTGTTTTTATTGGTTTAATCTTTATCAGTTTGGTAAAGATCTAATTATTTGGTGATTATCAGTTTTTCAAAACTTTATCAGTTAGATAAAGGTTTAACCTTTCTCAGTTAGATAAAAGGTTTAATCTTTATCAGTTGTGTAAAATTTTTTAATTTTATCAGTTTTCGTTTATCGTTTATCTCGTTAAAAACTGAAAAACACAAAATCACACACGGTAGCAAGATCGGTGGCGGAACGGTGGCACATCGCAACCGAACCATCCCACCGATCGCCGGTCAAATCACAATGGCGGCGGAACGGCGGCCAAGGCCGACCGAACCGCCACCTGGATCACCGAAGCCGCGGCTAGGCTAAACCGCCGATCACGATAGTGGTGGCGGTGGTTTCTGTCATTGACCACCAGCGACGGTGGTGGCGGCTGTTATTGGTAGCAACGGCGGCACGAACGCCGGAGACCACCCGCCAGGCCGCCGGCTGCCTTAAGGCCAAGGCGGCGGCGGTGGTCGGTCCTTTTAAATCGCCAAGCCACCGAACGGTGGTGGCAGCGGTTGTTGTTGAATAGTCGAAGGGAACGGCGGCGGCAAACCATTGTCGTCGTCGCTAGACAAGCCGAAGTCACCAAGCGGTGGTGTTGCGATAGCAGTGGCGGTTGGAACGTGGTGGTGGCGGCGGCTGTGGCCGTCGTTGCCGGGCGAACCACGAACCACCACGCCGTCCGCCGGCTGCCTTGCGGCCTCGCCAGGCGGTGGTGGTGGCTGTTTTGTTTCGCGATCGCAAGCCACACCACCGTGCGGTGGTGGCGGCGTTTGTTGATTGATGGAGCCGACATCGCGAGGCCGACGGTGGTGGCAACGGCCTATGGCTGCTGTCGCCGTCGGATTAACACCACGAATCACCCGCCAGGCCGCCGGTAGCCATACGGCCTCGCCGGGCGGCGGCGGCGATTGCTTCATGGCGGAACACATCATCGATCGAACCGCGGAGGAGCCGAGGCCGAACCACCAGATCGGTGGTGGCCAAGCGGTGATAGCTGATGCGGTGGATATTAACTATAAAAAGCGTAACAAGTTTTAACCTCTAATGCCTAACCACCTATTACCACATTCACAGGCAAGCGTACCTGATCGATAGCAATATAGCGTAGGAAAGTCCAGGTATCGTATCTACCACTGGGAACGGTCAAGTAACAGACTGGTAATCCTATTAGTTTAATTAATCTAAGGCTATGGGGGTTTTTGAGAAAATGATTTGAAAACTAAATTAACAACTAAAGAACTAGAAAGCAGACTAAAAACTGATTTAACAATAATAAAGAAAACAGTAGCACTTATCATGGCATAGTGAATCCCCAAGTGGATAATTAAGTTACATAAAAGTATGATTGATTTGGCTATTGTAAGGATTTAAGTCTGGGACACCCTAACATGCAGATAATATGATTGTCAACTAGAATGGTCCTCCTAGTCCCAATACCTAGGCTGATTGTCAGACAACCTAAATATCAGTCACCCAATCCTATCTCAACTAACCGGTGTTTTACAATCTAGTTTCTCTCGGTCCAAGAAACCACTTAACCTAATTCTCCGAGGTCTCGAAGGATAAGTCAAGAGAGGTTGATTAACCCAATGGAGTCTACTTTTTTGGTCCAAAAGCAAACCCAACCAACGAGTTCAAACACACGAAATAGCAGGAATCAAATTGGAATCATAAAACCACATTCAATTAACCAAAACAAATCAATAATCATTAAAACCATAAAATCATATCCACATGGTTCATCTACCACGATAAGTACTACATAGAAAACTTCTCACTACTCATAGCTAGGAAAACAGAATAAGTATAGATAAAGACAGACATTCTACCGACCATACAGCTACAGATGATTAATCGAGTATCCGTATCGGCGCAGCGTCTCCTCTCTCCACACTTGATTCTCCCTCCAAACCACTAACCAACTGGTACAACTGACCCTTTTACTGTATTTTTCTGTCTAAGAATGCATATGGAACTGAAGGCTGAGAACAGTATTTAAAAGAAGGTCCGGAAGCTGTTTCGCGTTCGCCAAGTAGGCGTTCGCGGCGCGAAACACTTAAAAACCCTACTCCTTATATTTTTGGCAAATTCTGGAATCTTCTTGTGAGTGCAAATGCCAATTTCGCGGCGCTAAACTTCATCTTCGCGGCGCTAAGTTGATAAAAGGCAGGAACCTTCTCGAATATCAGTCTTGGCGGCGCCAAAACCTTCACTTCGCGATCGCTAAAACTTCCTGTTTTGTACTTTTCCAACTTTCGCACAATTTCGCCTATTTTCCACACTTTTTAGCTCCGTGTTCTCCAATACCTTCAAAAGTAACAAACATACCAATTCGTGAGTAATTAGGTGAGAATCAAGTGATAAACGGGGTAAATTCAACCAATTAAGCACCACCAAAACATGTATAATTTTGGTGTTATCAAAATCCCCACACTTAAGCTTTGATTGTCCTCAATCAAAAGACTGAAAGATAAGAAAGATGACACCAAAATTATCTCCACCCAAGATCATCCAAGAAGACAAAGAATACTCACATAGTCAGACACAAAGACAAGACATATCAAGCAATCGAATACCAAGGTGGACCTTTTACCCTCACATAGTATGAATAATAATCTGAAGTGTATCTCTCGGGGGTAAAATTGTAAAAGTGATCTCACCAATACTCGACCAATTCCCTCATGCATAAGCTTGGCACTGAATCTAATCTCCACCACTGAGAAGTTGTCAACCGTCAAGAGGACTTAGGGGTTGTAATGTTAGGCTAAGGTTAAGGGTAGGATAAAGGATATATGAGTGGCTAAGGATATTGCAACAAAAACTTGAAAACTCAATTTGTAATGATCCAAACAGTAAAGCACAAAATCTGATTCTCAAACAGTGAAACTATCGGGATGAGCATATCTCTCTCTCTCTTTTTTTTTTCTTTTAGAATCGGCCTAAGCCTATGGCTTATTTGTGGCACAAATTCTTTTTCACACTTTTAAGCTCACTTTTTTTTTCTCTCGACTCTTTTGATATTTTCTTTTCTTTTCTTTGAGTCTCATCTTTTCTTTTTTCTTTCTTTTCTCTTTTTCAGAGCAGCAACTATGTTGCTTTTGGCTCTTCTCTCATGCTCTTATCAATCCCATAAAAACTATCAGATTTTTGAAAAACTGGATCAAACATCTCAAGTATCAAATTTAAGTTACGGCCAAAAGATAGATAAAACAATTAGGCTCAAGGGTATATGGTGAATTGGGTAAAGAAACGAAAGGCTAAGGCTCAAAAAATGGTTTCAAGGGTGAAAGTGTTATAAGTGAACACCTTTTCAGAAATTGGCTAGGCAAATTAAATAACCCTATGATGAGGTTATCTAACGAAGGCTAAAAGGGTTAGAAACGAAGGCCTCTATCAGTGCAATGGTGATAAATACTTCTCTTATGTGGTCTCGACAAGAATTCTAGTGACAAGTTCTACCTTGGGTCAAAGTCGGTATTCCTCACACAAATGAATTAATTAGGCTCAATCTCTCAAAGGAATCGGGTGAGGCACTCATGGTAATCGGTATTCCAAGGTATTCTCCTACTCAAACAGTCTCATCTCATGTCCTCCTAAACAAGCAACTCAGTCTCAAAAAACAATCTCAGATTTTGAAAAAAATTGGGGTTAAACTTCAAAGCTTTCAAAAATTTGAAAAACGACAATCACAAGCATAAAGTGTACCCAATAAGCAAGCAGACAAGTCAACATAACCCCCTCCCCACACTTAAAATTTGCAGTGTCCTCAATGCAACAGTTAAAACAATTAAGGAGTAATTGGGAAAAAGAGAAACTTCCCGGGTTATTTGACTTGTTCTGATCTAAGAGAGATTATTCCGGAAATCGTACCCGATGCAGAATCATAAACAGCTGTATCTAAAAATGTTGTCCCTAGAAACAATGAATATGCAAGAAGAAATGGATGGAAATCCTATCAAGAGGATGAAATCAATGTAACTTTGATAAAAGCTCAACAATGGAGAAAATGTTGCCCAATTTGGTAAAGATATGATTTCATACACAAAACC